>JACEFO010002571.1:0-18381 GCA_015342445.1 Digitaria exilis
GGTGCTTAATTGTGATAATTAAGCTTATTTAAGCTTGCGTTTGCATTTTAGACACTAACTTTATGCAGCTGATTAATGATGTAGCACATTCTCTCATATGCATCTTTCATTGTACATACCTGTGGGGGTCATGAATTAGGGGGCCCCGCCAACACGACGCCTGTTAACAGCAGGAGGATAATGAGAGAGCCTGATAACAGATGAAGGCGATCATATCCGCGTCGGAGACTTCCGTCTTGCCCAACCCTTGAAAGGTCCACGGAAACGAAAGGGTCTGTGACCTCCGTCCCCCCGACCCTCCAAACGCGCCACGCCTCGCCCTCGTCGATGACTCCAACCGCAAGGCCGCGCTTGTGGGGCACCCCCGCGTGGCGGCAAGGCAGGGCTCTCGGCCGAGAGTGGGACCACGGTGGCCATGTAGACCATGAGCACCCGCTCCTGTAGCTCGTTCGAAGTGTCCAGGGTGGGGCGCGAATGAACCGTGCACCACCTCGACTGCCACAACAATTCGGCATCAGCGCCCCTGATGAGGCGCTGGGATTCTCCCTCGTCATGTGGCCCAAAAGCCTGCCGGTAGGGGAAACAGGCGCATGCCCTCTGGAAGGCGTGATGTCGATGTTCCCTTTTCGCCTGAAGAACGCATCACAAGCTTTCTCCAGCTTGGTGCAGCGTCAGGTATAGAAAGGCCTCTAAAGGGCACACACAATGGTGCGCCTTTTGAGGTACGAGGGCATCTTAGGATGTTATGCGGACCCAGATGCCACACTCGACTTATGCGAACCTTGTCAAGGACTTGATTCGGGGTCAGATAATTATCCATGGCGGGTGAACATTACCCCATGTGTTAGTGCTTCACCGTCATCCTCCCGGAGGAGCAGCCAACTAGGGTTCCCGACGGCTGACGAACGGGTTCGGTTAACCCCGGAGCAAGTCGTGGCGAAGTGACAGAAGCTGGAAGACGCGCGACTCGCCCTCGAACTTGAGCAAGCCCAGTTGGAGACAGGGTTGGAAGCGACGGCCCCGAGCACAGGCGCGCGAGGGTGGGTGAACGGATGAGACCACGCCGACAGCTACCCGTTGTTTCGATCGGGGCGAGCCAGTGCATCGCAGCGGGCACGTTGCTCACCAGACAGCTGCCTCCACAACGACGCAAGAAGAGCGTCGGTCCGAATGGACTAAAGATGTCCTCGAGCACGCCGTGGATGCGACAGGCAGAAAGCTCTGCAGAAAAGAGGTGGCACTCTGCGGTTGGTGCCGTGCAATTCACGATCGCCCAACCCCATCGACAAGAAAGAGCCGTCCGACGGGCTCGCGCGGCAGAATTATGGCGGACGAGCCACGGGGGCCCTTTGCTGGCATCGCCACGTAAGGTCACGGGACCAGGTGGCCCGCGATCGCAACGTGCGGCACACCCTCGAGCGCAGCGACGGGAACGGTCAGAGGAACCAGGGACCGATTCCCATGTGTTCGACATCGACAATCGAGAAGCACGCTGAAAGCCGAGGAGGACTGGGATTCGAGCACCGACTCTGATTGCCTCAGCCCCGCGGCCTTCTCTTATGAGAACCGCACCGCTCCATTTCCCCACGGTTCCGTATCCCCACTAACATCAACAAGTACGATGGGGAGACAGACCCATCAGTTTGGCTGGATGACTTTTGGCTCGTGTGTCAAGCAGGAAGGGCCTTTGATGACAAGGTCATTATCTGCAACCTTCCTTTGTATCTGGCGGAGCCAGCTCGAGCTTGACTTGAGCGCTTGCCAAATGGGAAGATCCGAACCTAGGCAGATTTGAGGTGTACTTTCGTCGGGAACATCTAGGGCACGTGCACCCGCCCAGGCAAGGTCTGGGACCTCAAGAGATGCCGGCAGAAGCCGAGGAGACCCTGCGGGAGTACCTACACTGCTTCTCTTGGCAATACAACAACCTCCCCAATGCCACCGACGCCGACGCCATTGCGGCGTTGATGGGGTACCACGTGCCGGTGCCTGGTCAATCGGACGGAAGGAGTGCCCAAAGTACGGTCAAGGAGGTCACTCGGCATGGCCCTGAAGAAGCACAAAGAGAAGAAGCCGAGGCTGCCATGTTCCCCCGAAGAAGGGGTGAAAGGAAGACCAAGAGGCACCGACGAGCCAGCGCTCGACGGAGGTGGGTTCCGTCCGACCGTCACGAACAAGACGAAGAAGACGAAGAAAGAAAGGAGGGTCGAATTCGTTTGCCTATCGGCAGACCCCAAGCCCTCTGACCCAGGGACGGATGACTCAGCAGCCAAAAGCGGTGAGGCGACCAACCCCAAGGGCGATGACTCATAGAGGATCAGGACCCTTGGTACTTCGAGCAACTAGCTCGAGGGGCATGCCCGAAACCATACAACCCCGGTCAAACACAAGTACCGCTGAATACCGGTCTCATGAGGAGTTCCTCATGGAAGGTTGGATGGTGTAAGCCCGACCCTCCAACAACAGGGGAAGGGCATAGGGACCGACACGTTCCCTAAGCCCGACGAGTGCCTCAAGATCTTCGGCGGGCCCAAGGCACTGCATCGAAGCGGCTTACCAAGCTGATGGAGCGTGATGTGTTCGCGGTCTACCCGTCGGAGCAAACCTGTGACATCTCTGATGCAAAAGTATTAAAAAGTACACTTAAAACAAGTGCAAAAGGGAATTATGGTTGGATTTTCAAAAATCCATCAAAAATTCAAATTGAAATTCAAAAAAACAAAGGTGGTTTGACACCCAACTGAAATCTCAAAATTTTGTACTAAATTTGAAAATCTCCAAAAATAAAAGTTGTTTGTCATCACAAATAGGCCTAGTCACTGTTGAACTTTTGAAAATTTTGCAGTTTATTCCCTCAAAAACTCGAAAAACCAATCTGAACACCTTTTTTGAATTTGGGTTGTTTAAGCTCGAAAAATTTGAAATTTCAGGTTCACCCCAAAAAGAAAGTTGTGTCCCACCTCTCAAACTCCAACTTTTATTTTCACACTTTTTCTTGTCCAGTTCAAAATTTTGGAGGAAATTCAAAAGGGAAAAAGGAGCTCCACGGCGCCAAACAGTCGCCGCTGCGCGCCCCTGCTCCGGCCGGAGCCGGCCCGCCACGTGGGCCGGCGTAGCGGCGGAGGCCCACGCCGAGCTGCGAGCCGCGGCGTCGGGGTGGCGCTGTGTCGTCTGCGTTTGTCCACTCCTCCCGAGCCTTCACATCGCCGTCGACAGGCCGCCTCGCCTCGCGCCGCGCAAACGGCCATCATGGCGGTCGGGCGCCGCCGTGGCCGCGCGCGCGCCGCCGACGCACAGAGCCTCCGCAGGCCGCGATTCCGTCCGCTCCGCGCCAAGAGCCCTGTAGGGGGATCCCCCAGCGTCACGCAAGGATCCCTCTCGGCCCATCAAGTCGCTCGCGCGCTGCCCGAGGCTCGCGCCGCACTCATGGCGGTCTGCTCGCGCCGGCCGTGCGTGCGCACGCGCTCCCGACGGCAGCACAGTGCCTCTTAGCGTGCCCAAGCACCCCAACGCTTCACTGGCGTCCTCCTCCCTTCCCCCAGCCAGTGCCCAGTCCTTCTCCCTCTCCTCGCGCTCGCTCCGTCGTCTTTCACCTCGCGCCGCACGGACCGAGCCGAGCTTCGAGACGAAATTCGCCCTACACTCTCCATCATTCCCAAATTCCTCGCACACGAAGCTAGACCCCTTCACTAGCCTCCCATTCCCCCACTCCTCACGAGCTTGATATCACTTTCTCCGGCAAAGAAATCGAGATTTCCCCCAAATCTCCATTTTTCGGCCGCCGGAGCACACCTCACGTCGAGGACCCTATGCATGGTGCCGTCCCCGAGGTCAACCGAGGTCCAACAGCTTCCCCAAGCTCCACTGGTGCTCTAGGACCCATCCAACCCCGACGAGACCCACTACCCTCACCGCGCGTAGAAGCCGCGGCGGCCGCGCCGCCACCGCATCGTCGCCGGCGAACTCCGAGCTTCCCCCGGCCTCCCAACCGCCACAATCGACTCGTGGTGAGCCCCTGGTTCTTTTTCCCCCACTTACCCGACCCTAAGCTCGCCGTTGTTTGGCCGGCGCAACTCGGCGACGAGCCGAGGCATATGTTATGGTCTTCGTTTTATCTGGGGTCCTTGCGAAACAGATCAGGATTTGTTCAAAAGGTTTTAAAAGTCTCTAGGTCACCTAGGTAAAAATGATTCTTAACCTGGATTTTATTTTTATCGCCGACTTGTAAAATCCAAATCGTAACAAAAATCAGAAAAATGACAAAAATAACTCCTGGACTCGTGAGGTTGTAAACTTCAATCTCATTTAGCATGTTTCTATACTTTTGCGTGAACCATTTTCTGAATTAAAATTCAAATTGTGAATTTAGAAAACTGCTGCACCATTTCAAATCAAGAGCTTGCTAGGGCTTGAGCTTTGGCATATGCTTGTTTGGAGTTGACTCTGGCACCTTAGTGTCAAAGGGAACTAATATGGACTGTAGCTTCAGTTGATGAATTAATTTTTCGTGAATTTCTGGTCTTTTTGTCTGTCCAGAAATTGTTAAAAATAATCCATGCAGCGAAAAATCACATTTTTTCTCCATAGGGCTTAAAACGTGTTAGCACATCTGTTAAAAATGCCAAACTTAATTTTTGCTCTGTTATGACTAGCAAATAATAGATATGTGTTTTCAAGTAAAAATTATATTGAGGACAGTCCAAGGATTAATTTGAGCCACCTACTTGGCCAGAGCCCTCCTTACACTTCGAATGACTAGCTTTGGTAGGAAAATGTCCTTGATTTGGGATGTATTTTCGATTTTTATGAATTTATTTCATTTCTGCAGGCAGCAGTTTTGAACTATTTTTAAATAAATTCTGTGTAGCTCAGATTTAGCTAAATTTTGGATGAGCCTAACTTTTATACATCCAGTAGCTGTCATAAAGTTTATAGATAAAAAGGATGAGCAGAAATAGAGAAACAAAAATGAGAAGGAATTAAAGTGGAATTGAGTTATATAAAAGAATAAACTTTTTTGATAATTAGTTAGAATAAAACAGGAAAGGTTTGAATTTCAGAATAGCACTCTAACTCCAAATAATAAATGGAAATTCTTTCTATATATGTACACAATCACCATCAAAGTGCGTAAAATTTTCCACACCCCTACTCTATACCTGTGAAGGAGAAAGTAGTACTTAAGCATGTCTATGAATTCGGCCTCTAATGCTTGTGCATTTGGAATCACTAGGAGTTAAGATATGGAATACCTTAGTCTGCGCATTTCTAGTTCTTCCATCTCATCCTTGCCGACACTAGCATGAAAGGATCGATGCCGGTGATTGCGATCGTCCGTTACAAGTCGAGTGAAGCTTCCTGTCACTCGCGATAACCTAATAAGAGTATGCTCTATGAATTACTTATGGTGTGATTTACTTTCAAGGATTGATTGACTAAGCGCACCATGTAGATGTAGACTCCCGCTCCGATGAGTATGAAAGATAATAGGGCATTGCTTTAGGTCCGTTACAAGTCGAGTGATTTCCTGTCACTCGCGAGACATAGGAGTTGCTTGTCTTTACTTATGTTGGAATCATAAGGATTGACGGGCGGGATGGTAGATGTAGATCTCCCGTCCATGTATGATAATGGATTTAAGGTCGAAACGTGTGGTTGAGTGTGTCAAGTTTTTGAACGTACCACATGCATGCCGATATATGGGAATCGGTAAGCCCGGTACCAGATTGAAGCAGCTAGGGCCGATAGCCATCTCTCCTTGGAAACTTTGTTTCCCCTGCCGTACACTTGTGGATATATGCGTGAGACTGTGAGTGAAGCAGTAAACCTCTATCCTAAGGAAGGTGGATTCGGATCCGAATTGTGGATCGATGGGAAAGGTTGGGAAGTGCTTGTGCCTTTTATAGCAAGCATTATCCGTGTGTGTTGGGTTTCCCCTGGCCAGGTAGCAAAATTCGGTTCGAACTGTCCGCTTCTCGCGGTTAATGAGACTGCTGACCGCCTTGCTGCATTGAGTAACAAGTGGGAACTATTGAAGATTGCATGAACTTGTTGTATGGAATAAGTTGTATTGCACCTACTTGTATTGTTAGAGAGGATGTTATAGAATGGTTTAATCACTAGAATATGATGCTAAACATGAAAGCAAGGATCTACTTTTAGTTGGCTTTTTGGCAAACGAAACCCACCAGCCAGAAAGCCTCTCATGTCTAGATGATCGGTGATGTAGTTTCACACCGACGTGTAAGCTTGCTGAGTATTAGTATACTTCAGCCTTGCTTGTGGCTTTTATTATACTGGTACAGTGTTGGAGTGTGCAAGTCGATGCCCTTACTTGCCTACCCAGGTTCCCTGGATGGCACATCGATGGAATTCCGTTCCTCTTGCCGAGGGACGGGAGGAGTAGACGTGGCAGACTTCATCGTGGTGTCTACGTTGTCATCGATCAGTTAATTCGCTGCAATGATTATTTCTCTGCTGCACATCGCAACTTGAGTACTTGTGATTTAAATTCAAATTTGTGGTTTGTAATAACTCTATGATACCTATTTGTGTATGTTGAATTTGTGGAATGTTGTAATCTCTGGAACTCACCTTCGTGTGGGCGTGCTGTTGTTTCGATCGAGAAAAGTACGTGGTTAAATCGGGTTTAATCCGACGGCGCTCCAGCTTATTCCGGATTAAGTGCCTGACTACTCGATTAGTGGTCCTAGGGTACTTAACTTGGAATAATTTCGGAGTGGTCCGCCACAGCTGGCATCAGAGCCGAAACAGCGCACCGGAGAGAGCAACAAACCTTAAATAAATAATTTGAAATAAAACTTGCCAACTCGTACTTCCGCCGCGCTTTGCGAAGGAAGGTTATTCTTAGGACCGCTAAGGATGTTACCTAGAGCGTGAAGCCTATGTGGGTTAAGGGATCACGATATGATAGGTGGCAAATAATATATTATACTGACTTCCAGCACATTTCATTCTGTCATTTACTTTACGCAATGGTGGGCGCAAGGTACGGCGATTGCTGTAACGTACCACGGCACTATATGAAAATATAGTGGCGGCACATAGTCAATACGCTGTGATGGCGTATGAAAATAGAATAGCATGGTGGGCGCAAGGTACGGCGATTGCTGTAGCGTACCACGGCATCATATGCAAATATGATGGCGGCACAAAGTCAATACGCTATTTCATGAGCGTATGAAATTGTCAATATGTTGCCTTGGTGACATATGAACATTGCCCGTTCAATGTTAAACGTTCGGGTGCCACCTCTATAGTGGGTGGTAATGTATGGAGACGCTTTCGTGAGTGCTGGCACGAAAGGTTGATTATATATGCTCTGGAATGGAATTTTCTGCAGGTACACTAACCACGATTCCGTATGTTGAACGGTTAGAAAAGTTCGGCTAGATAATATAGGGAGAGACGGATATTGCCTAGCCACCGGCACTAACTTCGTAGGCCAAAAGTTTATTGGCATGTGTGTTGGTGAGAACGAATAGGCCGATCATGCATTGCATTCACCGAAATGATATTGAACCTTAACACGTGACCAATCAAACCGCCGTCAAAATGTAAATCACAACCCGAAGCTCTGCCGAAACCAGTCTGTTTGCACTTTTAATTCGAAACTGAAAACGTTGTCAAACGAAAAAGTGTTCAACATGAAAGTTGTCATAAATATTATGAAGTTTATGCTGTAGAAATTTCAACGAAAATGGTTCAGTAGAACTGGAGTTATGCTTAAAATGGTAACCCCTGTCTGCTGGAAATTTCTGGGAACAGTGAGATAAAAATTGAATTTTTACACCATCTTAACGACAGTTTCTGCTCAAACCTCCAACATGAAACTTGTTTGGAATTACTTAAACAATGTCCTGGCCAAATTTGGGAATTTTTGAGCTTGTAGATTTCGAGTTTTATAATTTTTACTACACTGTCCAGAATCTGTTTTGTTTTCTTTGGCGCTAACCGGTTCTCACCCTTGCCCTTTTCTTTTGGTTCAGAATGGACGCTCACGCTGACTTGGCCAGCTACCCCAACGATGTTTCCTTTTCAGACTGCCTAGGATGGGAAGGTTTCCCTAGCATTCTGTGGTCAGTTTTGCAGGCGCTCGACTACCCTACCCCGCCACAATATGAGAGAACCCTCATCCGAGACCGTGGTGTGACCCGTTCTCGTGTGCGTTTGGTGGTATATCGCCATCCACCGTGTCCTAGCTCCCCCACTTGGAGTGTGGAAGTTCATGGACACCACATGGAGACGACTTGTGAGCTAGCTGCCTTGAATGGCATCAGTTCTTTTTGTGCTCAGAACCAGGAATTGGTGGAGCACCAGTTGCTTGGGTTGTTTCCACCGACTCAGCCGGATGATCCCCATTGGATGAGGCGCTATCTTAGCTCCCCTTTGAGGATGGCGGAAAATCCCGTCGCTGCAGCTGCACTTATGATGAGGTGGATCCGAGCTTACCACCGCTTGCAGGCACTTTTAGGACGGTCGCAGAGCGAGATGCTCAACCTTGCTATGGACATGTCCGCCCGTGCCCGTGACATTGGGGTTGAGAGGACCTCATTGTCCATTGAGGTGAGCACCAGAGACGCCATGATTGCTGATTTGGAGAGGCAATTGAATGACCTCCACATCGCGCACAACAATGTCCAAAATGAGCTAGCCCAAACAAGAGAAGAACTTGAGGAGGTACACGGTACTTTGGAGCATGCTAATGCCATGTTAGCCGCCCATGATGCTCAGCACCTTCTTGAGCAAGAAGGAGAGCAAGGGGAAGGAGAGGCCCCCGATTCCGACATGGATACCGAGGATGACATGCCGCCCCTTCCAGCTCCACCATCACCTATGGGCAGCGAGGCTACCGCTAACAACCTAGATGATTTCTAGAAGTGGTAGTAGCAAGATTACTCCTCCGCTAGGCCTAAATTTTGGCTTCATGTTGTAATAGGCTAGATGGAGTTGAGCTCCCCTTTAATCTTTTGAGACATGTATTGAATGATTGTTGTATCCAAAACAGATGAGGATGTAATGTTGTGTGTAGAAAACATTCTGCAGCTAACTGTTGTTTTATTATGATGGTTTCCCATCATGGGTTCTGGGCTGTGATGGTGATTGTGCGCAACTACAAGTGACTTTGGAATTTATCAAACGAAATGTTCACTGCAAATTCAACCTATGCTTGTAAGCGAAATAAAAATGGCAATCAAAACACTACAGCTCCTGCTGCCAACACAGCAAACGCGAGAGCTAAAGGATTGAATTTTTGCTCGGCTTAGTTCCAGTCCTGAATTTGATTCTGACTCAAACATGAAAGTTGTAGAGCATGAAATGTTTCGAGTCTAACTATGACGAATTGAAGCATTCTGAACTGCTACCTGTTTGGAGATATCATTTTTCTTCCGAAATGCGCTGTTGACATGTCATGTCTTGCACAGTCGAATCAGTATATTGGTCACATTCTATCTTGTCCCATTATGCAAGCTTATAAATGTGGCAATACCAGTACCTACTGCAGATGGCAATCACCCGCACGCGCGATCATGACAGCTAGTGGCTCCAATGCTAAACCAGGCAAGGCCAGAGGCGGCAGCAACAGCCGCCATCCACCTCCGCCACCGCAGCAACCTCCGTACGTGGCAGCATTTATGCTACGCGCAAACGGAAAGATCCCTACGGAACCTGCAGCATCAGTAAAATGAAAGATGCAACAGCAGAGCTAACACGCAGGGAGGTCAACAGGTGCCCGTCAGCCTCAAGGGCCCGGTTATGAGGATTCTCTGGCTACACACCCGCCGATGTCTCTCAAGACTTGATGAGCCCACTGGAGGCCGATACGTGATTCGAGCCATCGAATCTAAAGTTCACCATCTTGGCCACGCCTTGACTTCCAGGGACCGAAGGTAGTTTTCGCGCGCTGCAGCAGCTCGCCGCCCAGCTCTCTATGGTGGGAAGGATTACGTGCCTCTGCAGCAGGAGGGATCGCGTGACTTGAGTGGATGATGTTCAAGACTACGTTCAGGCTCATCATATGCCTGCGGGTTGGGTTAGAGCGGAAGTTGAAATGAATTCTTGGTCTTACGTGACCGGGTACCCGCACGGTGCTCCAATCCCCAGGCCATTTCAATGGTCTGTGTCCCGTACGCGGGGTCATCCGCCAGACTCTGTACGAGAGAAGCTTGGAGGAGGTTCCGACGTGGCCTTCGAATACCAAAGTTGAAAGGCTTTCAATTGGCTACCACCCGTGCTGCACATATGCGATCTTTGTGAACCTCTCGCCATCGCCCAAGAAGACGCCAACACGCGTGCACCAAGGCGGAGAAGGAGAGGGAAAAGCTCCCGCTGGACCCTCGAGCTCGCAGCCGCAGAGATTCTCGCTTTGGTTCTCCCGGCTGAGCACCGCAAGGACAGTCCAGGGCACCTCAAGGAGGTGGATGGGTTGCTACCACCACAGCCTAATGCGCGCCCATTTCCCTCCACCGCCGCAGCGAAGCAACCGGCGCCAAGGCAGAAACGCACAACAGCGCAGCTCGTCCTGGAGCCGGTTATTAGTGCTTCAAGTGTGGCCGTTAACAGTCACTTTATCAAGACTGCCCGCAGAACATAGCAACAGAACCAGCGCCCAAGGGAATCAGCAAAACAAGGGCAAACAGCAGCAGCGTGTTGCAAGTTCCGACAGGCAGGGCCTTAACACACCACATTTGGCCGACCTACCCGACGGGAGCCCCTAACATGGACAGACTGACTGGTACCTTCCCTATCCACGACTCAACCTGCTGTGAATATTGTTTTGATTCCGGGGCAACACATAGTTTATAAGCACGAAGATTTCATGCAGTAGAAATATGTGGGTTATCTAGAATCTTACCATACCCAAATCATCATATGTGATATCGACTGCGGGAGGGAAAAATGGGCGTCCAACCACGGCTCCCAACGAGTTCCAATCAGGCTGGTGAAGTAAAATATTTCCTACTGATTTGATTCTGACTTGGTAAATGCGCAAGGGATTGACATTGTTTTGGGAGGCGCAATTGGATGACTCAACATGAGGTTTGTGCTCCGATATTGCGGAGAACGAGTTGTTGAAATAAACTCGCCTACACATGGCCCTAGTGTGCTATATCTGCCACAACGGAATTGCGTCAATGCTTGTGCTTATACAATGGTAGAAACGCAACTAAAGGACATTCCGGTGGTATGTGAGTATGCCGATGTTTTTCCGGATGACTTACCTGGGATGCCGCCGGATAGGGACATTGAATTTGTGATTGAACTCCAACCTGGCACGGCACCTATATCAAAGAGACCATATAGAATGCCACCCAATGAATTGGCTGAATTAAAAATTCAACTCCAAGAACTGCTAGACAAGGGTTTCATTCGTCCAAGTGTGTCACCTTGGGGATGTCCCGCTATCTTTGTGAAGAAGAAGGACCATTCTTTGAGGTTGTGTATCGATTACCGGCCTCTCAATGCGGTGACTATTAAAAACAAGTACCCACTCCCCCGTATTGATGTCCTGTTTGACCAACTAGCTGGCGCCAGAGTGTTCTCCAAGATTGACCTTCGCTCTGGCTATCACCAAATAAAAATCCGACCTTGTGACATTCCAAAGACTGCCTTTTCTACTCGTTACGGGCTTTATGAATTCTTGGTCATGTCTTTTGGACTCACCAATGCCCCAGCCTACTTCATGTACCTCATGAATTCAGTTTTCATGTCTTAACGACATTCTTGTATATTCCAAGAATGAGGAAGAGCATGCCGAGCACCTTCGCATTGTTCTTCAAAGATTGAGAGACCATCAGCTCTACGCCAAGTTCTCCAAATGTGAATTCTGGCTAGAGAGTGTGAAATTCTTAGGTCACACGGTTTCCAAGGATGGTATATCCGTGGATCCAACCAAGTGCAAGAGGTGCTGGATTGGCAACCACCTACCTCTGTCCACGAGATTCGGAGTTTTCTGGGTTTAGCCGGTTATTATCGCCGTTTTATTCCGGACTTCTCTCGGATTGCGAAACCCATGACCGAACTCTTAAAGAAGGGAGTCAAATTTGAGTGGAATGACAAATGTGATATTTAAGCTGTTTCCACACATTGAGAAACATTTAACTCAGCCCCAGTATTCTAGCTCAAGCCCGATGCGATTGCACCAAGCGCACTATTGACGTCTTATTGACGGATTGCCTTCAGGCACCGGACTTCGGTTGTGTCCTCATGCAAGAGAACCGAGTCATTGCTTATGCTTCTCGAGCACTTACGCCCTCACGAGCAAACAACTACCCCCACGCATGACTCTTGAGTTTAGCAGCGCGTTCAAGCTTATGCTCTCAAGATGTGGCCAGACACTATCATGATCGGGTGTTCCCATGCAACCATATACACCGACACACACGAGGCTCAAATCATGAATCTATTCACTCACGGCCACATATTGAATATTGATACTCTGGCAGCGAAGATGTGTTGCATGGAGTTAGCAAAGGACTCATGACCTTAGTGTCTATCATTATCAACTCTGGCAAACGGCAATTCAACATGTGGTTAGCCGCGGAATCTTGCACTAAGCCGCAGGCTCATTACGTCATTGTTGCTTCCTCCGTGAAGTCCTACGCTGACACCTGTTGCCATGACGATGGGCAAGCCTCAACTTTATGAGATTGCTTCCACTATGTGGTTGCACTTCAACCATATTTCAGTTGAACCAACCTTGCACGATCAGATTGTTGAAGCCCAATTAAATGACGCAAAGATTAAAATCCTTAAAAGGAAATTGTCAAAGGAGAAGGTGAAAGAAAAATACAAGTGTTTCCGGCTAGATGGGCAGGGAGTGATGTGGTTTGGACATCGCATCGTGGTGCCCAAAAACACTGAACTCCGGAGGAAGATTATGGATGAGGCCCATCTCTCTAAATTTTCTATCCATCCCGGTAGCACCAAAATGTACCAAGATTTGAAACAAAATTTTTGGTGGACTCGGATGAAGCGAGAAATTGCCACGTATGTGTCGGAATGTGACACGTGTCAGCGGGTTAAGGCTAGCCACTTGAAGGTAGCAGGCACGCTTCAACCTCTACCTATTCCCTCATGGAAGTGGGAAGATATAAGCATGGACTTCATTGTTGGACTTCCCAGAACCCCTCAGGGGCATGACTCCATTTGGGTAATTGTGGACCGCCTTACCAAGACCGCACATTTTATTCCGGTCAATACCATTTATACCGCTAAGAGGTACGCTGAGATTTATTTGGAACGGATCGTTTGTCTACATGGGGTACCCAAGACGATAATTTCAGATCGTGGTACTCAATTCGTAGCACGCTTTTGGGAACAATTGCAACTGTCCCTAGGCACAAAACTGATCCGTAGTTCAGCATATCACCCTCAGACCGATGGGCAGACGGAAAGGGTAAATCAAATACTTGAGGATATGCTTCGAGCTTGTGTTATCCATTACGGGAAGAATTGGGAGAAATGTTTATCTCTGGCCGAATTCTCCTATAACAACAGCTACCAAGCGAGTCTTAAAATGGCACCTTTCGAAGCCTTATATGGTAGAAGATGTCGGACCCCGTTGTGTTGGTCCCAGGCAGGCGAGAGGTATACCTATGGCCCTGACCTTGTAAAGGAAGCGGAAGAAAAGGTTAGGATCATCCGTGAAAATTTGAGAACCGCCCAGTCACGGCAAAAGAGTTACTTTGATCAACGGCGGAAGCCACTTCAATTCGAAGTTGGCGATCACGTGTATCTCAAGGTCTCCCCGACCAAGGGTGTGCAAAGATTTGGATTAAAGGGAAAACTTGCACCTCGCTACATCGGCCCATATGAAATTACTCAACAATGTGGACCGGTAGCCTACCGTGTGAAGCTTCCCGAGAAGCTCTCAGCCGTGCACGACGTATTCCACGTTTCCCAACTCAAGAGGTGTTTCGTGTTCCGACCGAAGTTGTTGAACAAGAAGAACTCTCGGTTGAACCGGATCTCTCCTATGATGAGCATCCCATTAAAATCCTCGATGAGAAAGAGAGACAAACACGAAGGAAAGGAGTTAAAATGTACAAAATTCAGTGGAGTCATCACTCCGAAGATGAAGCCACGTGGGAAACCGAAGACTATCTTAAGAAGAATTTCCCCGACATCCTTTCGTAAGCCAAAGGTACTTTTCCCCACCTTGTTCCTAAGTTTAATCGAATCTCGGGACGAGATTCCTTTTAAGGGGGTAGGCTGTGACATCTCTGATGTAAAGATGTAAAAAACACTTTGAAACAGACTAAAAAGGGAAAAATGATTTGGAATTCAAAATTCATCAAAATTCAAATTTAAATTCAAAAACAAAGGTTGTTTGACACCCAACTGAAATCTCAAGAATTTTGTACTAAACTTGAAAATCTCCAAAAATAAAAGTTGTTTGTCATCACAAATAAGGCCTAGTCACTGTTTGGAACTTTTGAAAATTTTGCAGTTTAGCCCCTCAAAAACTCGAAAAACAGTTCTGAACACCTTTTTGAATTTGGGTTGTTTGAGCTTGAAAAATTTGAAATTTCAGGTTCACCCCAAAAAGAAAGTTGTGTCCCACCTCTCAAATTCCAACTTTTATTTTTACACTTTTTCATGTTCAGTTCAAATTTTTGGAGAAAATTCAAAAGGGGCAAAGGAGCTCCACGGAGCTGCCAGCTCAGCCCTGGCGCGCTCTGCGCCTGGCCGGAGCTCGGCCGCCACGTGGCCGGCGAGCGGCGGAGGCCGCGCCGAGCTGGCCAGCCGCGGCGTCGGGTGGCTTGCGCTTGTCCTCGCGCGTTTGTCCGAGCCTTCCGCGCCGTCACGTCGCCGCTCGACAGCACGCTTCGCCTCGCGCCGCGCGAACGCCATCATGGCGGGTGGAGCGCCGCCGTGGCCGCGCGCTCGCGCGCGACGCGCAGAGCTCCTCCGCGGGGATTCCTTCCCACTACGCGCCACGGAGCACTGTGGAAGATCCCTGCAGCGTATCCCAGCGCCCACGCCACGATCCTCCTTGCCCAACCCGACGCGCGCTCTGTTCGAGCTCGGGCGAGCTTCAATGGCGCGTCGCGTCGCTGTCGCTCCGCACGCACGCTCCCGAGGCAGCACGTCCCCTCTCTAGCTTACCCAAGCACTCCACCGAGCCACTCACACTCTCCCCTAGCTCGCACACTTCACCAGTTCACTCCCTCGCGCTCGCTCCCGTCGTCTTCAACCTCGCGCCGCCCGGACCGAGCCGAGCTTCGAAGCGAAATTCGCCCTACACTCTCCACCATTCCCAAATCCCTTGCGCACGGAGCTAGACCCCTTTGCTAGCCTCCCATTCCCCCACTCCTCTCGAGCTGTCATCCATTCTCCGGCGAAAAATCGAGATTTCCCCAAATCTCCATTTTTCGGCCGCCGGAGCACCCTCACGTCGAGCCCCTACTTCGAGCCATCCCCGAGGTCAACCGAGCACGCCAACAGCTTCCCCGAGTTCCACTGATGCTCTAAAGCCCCTTCAACCTCGGAGAGCGCCACCGACCTCACCGGCGTAGAAGCCGCGGCGGCCGCGCCGCCACTGCATCGCTGCCGGCCGTTTTTCGAGCTTCCCCGGCCTCCCAACCGCCACCAATCGACTCGTGGTGAGCCACTGGTTCTTTTCCCCACTTCCCCGGCCCTATCTCGCCGTCGTTTGGCCGGCGCAACTCCGGCGACGAGCGGAGGGCCTTTGTTCATCGTCTTCGTTTTTCTAGGGTCCTCTGAGCCAATATCAGGGACTGGTTTGAAAGGTTTTAAAAGTTCTAGGGTCTCCAGCGTAAAAAGATTCTTAAACCTAGATCTATTTTTCTGAGATCTTGTAAAATCCACCAAAAATCGTACAAAAATCAGAAAAATGCACAAAAATACTCCCTGGATTCGTGAGATTGTAAACTCCAATCTCATGTTAGCATATATATACTTTTGGTGAACCAATTTTGAATTAAAATTCAAAGTGTGAATTTAGAAACTTGTGCACCATTTCAAATCCAGAGCTCCGCTAGGGCTGAGCTTTGGATATGTTGTTTGCAGTGACTTTGGACACCTTGTGTCCAAAGGGGACCTAAAAATATGGACTGTAGCTTCAGTTATGAATTAAATTGTGATTCCTGTCTTTTTGCAGTCCTGAAATTATTAAAAATAATCCATGCAGCTAAAAATCACCATTTTTCTCCAGAGGCCTAAGAACTTGTTAGCACATCTGTTAAAAATGCAAAACTTAATTTTTTCTCTGTTTAGACTAGCAAATAAATAGAGTTTTGGAGTGAGCCTAACTCTTATACTCCAGTAGCTGTCATAAAGTTTATAGATAAAAAGGATGAACAGAAAATGAGAAACAAAAATGAGAAGAAATTAAAGTGGAATTGAGTTATATAAAAGAATAGATCTTTTTGATAATTAATTAAAATAAAACATGGAAAAGTTTAAAATTCCAGAACAGCACCCTAACTCCAAAATGATAAATGGAAATTCTTTAGATATATACACAATCACCATCAAAGATGCGTAAAAATTTTTCCACACCCCTCCTCTATTTTTGTGAAGGAAAAAGTAGTACTTTAGCATGTCTAGGTGAATATGGCCTTCAAGGCCATTAGTTTTGGAATCACTAGGCAGCCTATAAGTTATGCATCTCATGTAGAAGGCGCTGTTGCGGACGGCTTCTACCATCTCATCCCCGCCGACGGAGAAGGCATCCCGGAGCACGGTGCCGGCGAAGGAACAGTCGACCCGGAGGCTAACCCCCAGCTAGAGCAAGAAGGCAAGCCCCGGAGCACAACCTAACCTTTAAAGTTTATGCATCTATGTATTCCCTATGCTTGTGCATTTACGTTTCAAGGAGTTGATTGAATACCTTAGCTGCACATTTCTAGTACCTATGACTTGCAACACTAGTATGAAAGGATCGATAGAGCATTGCTTTAGGTCCGTTACAAGTCGAGTGATTTCCTGTCACTCGCGAGACATATGAGTTGCTTGTCTTTACTTATGTTGGAATCATAAGGATGGACGGGCGGGATGGTAGATGTAGATCTCCCGTCCGTGTATGATAATTGATTTAAGGTCGAAACGTGTGGTTGAGTGTGTCAAGTTTTTTGAACGTACCACACGCATGCCGATATATGGGAATCGGTAAGCCCGGTACCAGATTGAAGCAGCTAGGGCCGATAGCCATCTCTCCTTGGAAACTTTTGTTTCCCCTGCCGTACACTTGTGGATATATGCGTGAGACTGTGAGTGAAGCAGTAAACCTCTATCCTAAGGAAGTGGACCCGGTTCCAAATTGTGGATTGATGGGAAAGGTTGGGAAGTGCTTGTACCTTTTATAGCAAGCATTATCCGTGTGTGTTGGGTTTCCCCTGGCCAGGTAGCAAAATTCGGTTCGAACTGTCCGCTTCTCGCGGTTAATGAGACTGCTTGACCGCCTTGCTGCATTGAGTAACAAGTGGAACTATGAGATTGATGAACTTGTTGTTTGAATTAAAATGTATTGCACCACTTGTATGCTTAGAGAGGATGCTAATCTAGAATGGTTAAATCTACTAGAATATGATGCTAAAACATGAAAGCAAGGATCTACTCTTAGTTCGCTTTTTGGCAAACAAACCCACCAGCCAAAAGCCTCTCATGTCTAGATGTCGGTGATGTAGTTTTCACCCGACGGGTAAGCCTTGCTGAGTATTAGTATACTCAGCCTTGCTTGTGGCTTTTATTTACAGGTACAGTGTTGGATGTGGCAGTCGATGCCCTTACTTGGCCTACCCAGGTTCCCCCTGGATGGCACATCGAGTGGGTTCCGTCCTCTGCCGAGGAACGGGAGGAGTAGCACCGTGGCAGGCTTCATCATGGTGTTACTTGTATCGTCGTTAGTTTATCTTTCCGCTGCAATGAACCTATTTTATTCCGCTTTGAAACTTGATACTCTGATTTAAATTTCGAACTTGGTTGTAATAACTTTGAGATACTATTTATGTATGTTAAATTTGTGGAATGTTGTAATCTCTGGAACTCACCTTCGTGTGGGCGTGCTGTTGTTTCGATCGAGAAAAGTACGTGGTTAAATCGGGTTTAATCCGACGGCGCTCCAGCTTATTCCGGATTAAGTGCCTGACTACTCGATTAGTGGTCCCGGGGTACTTAACTTGGAATAATTTCGGAGTGGTCCGCCACAAATTTTGCCCGAGACTCAAGCTCGGTCCGCGCGACTGGAGGGTTTGAAGAAGGTGGGGAAGCGAACGCGGGAGAAGGGAAATGCTGGGGCTAGCTGGGGGAGGCGTGTGGGTGCTCGGTGGAGTGCTTGGCAAGCTAGAGAGCACCGAAGTTTTCCTTGGGGCGCACGCGAGGGAAGATGGGTGA
>JACEFO010002573.1:0-28255 GCA_015342445.1 Digitaria exilis
TTTGCAATGAAAGGTTATTCTTAGGACCGCTAAGGATGTTACCTAGAGTGTGAAGCCTATATGGGTTAAGGGGTCACGATATGATAGGTGGCAAATAATATATTATACTGACTTCCAGCACATTTCATTCTGTCATTTACTTTACGCAATGGTGGGCGCAAGGTACGGCGATTGCTGTAACGTACCACGGCACTATATGAAAATATAGTGACGGCACATAGTCAATACGCTGTGATGGCGTATGAAGATAGAATAGCATGGTGGGCGCAAGGTAGGGCGATTGCTGTAGCGTACCACGGCATCATATGCAAATATGATGGCGGCACAAAGTCAATACGCTATCTCATGAGCGTATGAAATTGTCAATATGTTGCCTTGGTGACATATGAACATTGCCCGTTCAATGTTAAACGTTCGGGTGCCACCTCTATAGTGGGTGGTAATGTATGGAGACGCTTTCGTGAGTGCTGGCACGAAAGGTTGATTATATATGCTCTGGAATGGAATTTTCTGCAGGTACACTAACCACGATTCCGTATGTTGAACGGTTAGAAAAGTTCGGCTAGATAATATAGGGAGAGACGGATATTGCCTAGCCACCGGCACTAACTTCATAGGCCAAAAGTTTATTGGCATGTGTGTTGGCGAGAACGAATAGGCCGCTCATGCATTGCATTTCACTGAAATAATATCGAACTTTAATATGTGGCCAATCGAAACCGCCATCGAAATTCAAATCACAACCCAAAATTCTGCTGAAACCAGTCTGTTTGCACCATTAAATCGAAACTGAAAACGTTGTTAAACGAAAAAGTGTTCAACATAAAAGTTGTCATAAATATTACGAAGTTTATTCTGTAGAAATTTCAACGAAAATGGTTCAGTAGAACTGGAGTTATGCTTAAAATGGTAACCTCCTGTCTGCTGGAAATTTCTGGGAACAGTGAGATAAAAATTGAATTTTTACACCATCTTAATGGCAGTTTCTGCTCAAACCTCCAACATGAAACTTGTTTGGAATTACTTAAACAATGTCCTGGTCAAATTTGGGAATTTTTGGGCTTGTAGATGTCGAGTTCTATAGTTTTTACTACACTGTCCAGAATCTGTTTTTTTTTCTTTGGCGCTAACCGGTTCTCACCCTTGCCCTTTTCTTTTTGGTTCAGAATGGACGCTCACGCTGACTTGGCCAGCTACCCCAACGATGTTTCCTTTTCAGACTGCCTAGGATGGGAAGGTTTCCCTAGCATTCTGTGGTCAGTTTTGCAGGCGCTCGACTACCCTACCCCACCACAATATGAGAGAACCCTCATCCGAGACCGAGGCGTGACCCGATCTCGTGTGCGTTTGGTGGTATATCGCCATCCACCGTGTCCTAGCTCCCCCACTTGGAGTATGAAAGTTCATGGACACCACATGGAGACTACTTGTGAGCTAGCTGTCTTGAATGGCATCAGTTCTTTTTGTGCTCAGAACCAGGACTTGGTGGAGCACCAGTTGCTTGGGTTGTTCCCACCGACTCAGCCGGATGATCCCCATTGGATGAGGCGCTATCTTAGCTCCCCTTTGAGGATGGCGGAGAATCCCGTCGCTGCAGCTGCACTTATGATGAGGTGGATCCGAGCTTACCACCGCTTGCAGGCACTTTTAGGACGGTCGCAGAGCGAGATGCTCAAGCTTGCCATGGACATGTCCGCCCGTGCCCGTGACATTGGGGTTGAGAGGACCTCATTGTCCATTGAGGTGAGCACCAGAGACGCCATGATTGCTGATTTGGAGAGGCAATTGAATGACCTCCACGTCGCGCACAACAACGTCCAGAATGAGCTAGCCCAAACAAGAGAAGAGCTTGAGGAAGTGCACGGTACTTTGGAACATGCTAATGCCATGTTAGCCGCCCATGATGCTCAGCACCTTCTTGAGCAGGAGGGAGAGCATGGGGAAGGAGAGGCCCCCGACTCCAACATGGATACCGAGGATGACATGCCGCCCCTTCCAGCTCCACCATCACCTATGGGCAGCGAGGCTACCGCTAACAACCTAGATGACTTTTAGAAGTGGTAGTAGCAAGATTACTCATCCGCTTAGCCTAAATTTTGGCTTCATGTTGTAATAGGCTAGATGGAGTTGAGCTCCCATTTAATATTTTGAGACAATGTAATTTAATGGTGTGGTGGTGATCCAAAACTTGATGAAGGTTGTAATGGCTGTGTGGAAAACATTCTGCAGCTAACCTTGTTTTAATCATTGATGGGTTTTCCATTCATTTCTGGGCTGTGATGTGAACTACAAAGTTGTTTGGAATTTGTCAAACGAAATGTTCACCAAATTTCAACCCCATTGGTTAAGCGAAATAAAAATGGCAACCAAAACACTACAGCTCAGCCTGCCGTAAAACAGCAAACGCAGAGAGCTGAAGATTGAATTTTTCGGCTTAGTTCCAGCCCGAATTTGATTCTGAGCCAAACATGAAAGTTGTAGAGCATGAAATTTTTGAGCTACTGACCGAATTGGAGCCTTTGACTTGTTTCCTGTTGGGAGATATGATTTTTCTTCCGAACTGCTTGTTGATATGTCATTCTTACGCAGTAAAATTCATTATATTGCCATGTTCTATCTTGTCATCATTATGCAAGCTTATGAAATGTGGTTAATACAAGTACCTACTGCAGATGGCAATCACCCGCAGCGGTCATGACGCTAGTGGCTCCAATGCTAACCAGCAAGGGCCAGAGGGGCAGCAACAGCCGCCACCACCTCCGCCACCGCAGCAGCCTCCGACGTGGCAGCAGTTGTATGCTACGCAAACGGAAATCCTACGGAACCTGCAGCATCAGCAACAAATGATGCAATAGCAGATGCTACAGCAGGGAGGTCAACGGGCCCCTCAGCCTCAAGTGGCCCGATATGAGGATTTTCTGGCTACCCACCCGCCGATATTCTCAAGAGCCGATGAGCCCTTGGAGGCCGATACGTGGATTCGAGCCGTCGAATCCAAGTTCTCCATCTTGGCCACGCCTTGCACTTCCAACCGCAAGGTAGTATTTGCGGCGCAGCAGCTCTGCGGCCCAGCTCTCCTATGGTGGGAGAATTACTTGGCCCTGCAGCAGGAGGGTCATGTGATTGAGTGGGATGAGTTCAAGACTGCGTTCAAGGCTCATCATATTCCTGCCGGCTTGGTAGAGCGGAAGTTGAACGAATTTCTGGCTCTAACCCAGGGTACTCGCACGGTGCTCCAATACGCCCAGGCCTTCAATGGTCTGTGCCCACACGCGGGTCATCACGCCGACTCTGACGAGAAGAAATTGGAGAGGTTCTGACGTGGCCTCAATACCAAGTTGAAAGCTCAATTGGCTACCACCCGTGCTGCCACATATGGCGATCTTGTGAACCTCGCCATCGCCCAAGAAGATGCTAACGTGGTACACAAGGCGGAGAAGAAGAGGAAAGCTCCCGCTGGACCCTCGAGCGTGTAGCCGCAGAGATTCCGCTGGTTCCCCCGGCTGCACCGCAAGGACAGTCCAGGGCACCTCAGGGAGGTGGATGGGTTGCTAGGCCACCACAGCCTAATGCGCCCCGTTTCCCTCCACCGCCACAGCAGCAACCGGTGCCAAGGCAGAACGCACAACAGCCAGCTCGCCCTGGAGCCGGCTATCAGTGCTTCAAGTGTGGCAGCCACAGTCACTTTATCAAGGACTGCCCGCAGAACAAGCAACAGAACCAGCGCCCAGGGAATCAGCAAAACAAGGGCAAATAGCAGCAGCGTGTGCAGGTTCGACAAGGAAGGCTTAACTACACCACCTTGGCCGACCTACCTGAGGGAGCCCCACACATGACTGGTACCTTCCCTATCCACACTCAACCTGCTGTGATATTGTTTGATTCCGGGGCAACACATAGTTTTATAAGCACAAGATTTCATGCAAAATGTGGGTTAAAATCTTACCATACCAAATCATCATATGTGATATCGACTGCGGGAGGTAAAATAGCATCCAACCAAGTATCCCAAAGAGTTCCAATCAGGCTGGGAAGTAAAATATTTCCTACTGATTTAATTCTGCTTGGTATGGAAGGGATTGACATTGTTTTGGGAACCAATTGGATGACTCAACATAAGGTTGTGCTAGATGTTGCCGAACGAGTTGTTGAAATAAACTCGCCTACAAATGGCCCTAGTGTGCTATATCTGCCACAACGGAATTGTGTCAATGCTTGTGCTTATACAATGGTAGAAAAGCAACTAAAGGACATTCCGGTGGTATGTGAGTATGGCGATGTTTTTCCGGATGACTTACCTGGGATGCCGCCAGTAGGGACATTGAATTTGTGATTGAACTCCAACCTGGCACGGCACCTATATCAAAGAGACCATATAGAATGCCACCCAATGAATTGGCTGAATTAAAAATTCAACTCCAAGAACTGCTAGACAAGGGTTTCATTCGTCCTAGCGTGTCACCTTGGGGATGTCCCGCTATCTTTGTGAAGAAGAAGGACCATTCTCTGAGGTTGTGTATCGATTACCGGCCTCTCAATGCGGTGACTATTAAAAACAAGTACCCACTTCCCCGAATTGATGTCTTGTTTGACCAACTAGCTGGCGCCAGGGTGTTCTCCAAGATTGATCTTCGCTCTGGCTATCACCAAATAAAAATCCGACCTTGTGACATTCCAAAGACTGCCTTTTCTACTCGTTACGGGCTTTATGAATTCTTGGTCATGTCTTTTGGACTCACCAATGCCCCAGCCTACTTCATGTACCTCATGAATTTGTTTTTCATGTCAGAACTAGACAAGTTCGTAGTGGTTTTCATTGACGACATTCTCGTATATTCCAAGAATGAGGAAGAGCATGCCGAGCACCTTCGCATTGTTCTTCAAAGATTGAGAGACCATCAGCTCTATGCCAAGTTCTCCAAATGTGAATTCTGGCTAGAGAGTGTGAAATTCTTAGGTCACACGGTTTCCAAGGATGGTATATCTGTGGATCCAACGAAGGTGCAAGAGGTGCTGGATTGGCAACCACCTACCTCTGTCCTTGAGATTCGGAGTTTTCTGGGTTTAGCCGGTTATTATCGCCGATTTATTCCGGACTTCTCTCGGATTGCGAAACCCATGACCGAACTCTTAAAGAAGGGAGTCAAATTTGAGTGGAATGACAAATGTGATGAAGCTTTCCACACTTTGAGAAAACATTTAACTTCAGCCCCAGTTTTAGCTCAACCCGATTGCACCAAGCCCTATGATGTCTATAAAGATGCTTCAGGCACCGGACTTGGCTGTGTCCTCATGCAAGAGAACCGAGTCATTGCTTATGCTTCTCGAGCACTTCGGCCTCATGAGCAAAACTACCCTACGCATGATCTTGAGTTAGCAGCGGTTATTCATGCTCTCAAGATGGGTGTTCCATGCAACATATACACCGACCACAAGAGCCTCAAATATGTCTTCACTCAGGCACATTTGAATATGAGGCAGCGAAGATGGTTGGAGTTAGCAAAGGACTATGACCTTAGTGTGCATTATCATCCCGGAAAGGCTAATGTGGTTGCGGATGCACTAAGCCACAAGGCTCATTGTCATTGTCTTTCCGTGAAGTCTTACGCTGACACCTTGTGCCATGAGATGGCAAAGCTCAACTTAGAGATTGTTCCACACGGGTACTTCAACCATATTTCTGTTGAACCAACCTTGCACGATCAGATTGTTGAAGCCCAATTAAGCGACGCAAAGATTAAAATCCTTAAAAGGAAATTGGCAAAGGAGAATGTTAAAGAAAAATACAAATGTTTCCGGCTAGATGGGCTGGGAGTGATGTGGTTTGGACATCGCATAGTGGTGCCCAAAAACACTGAACTCCGGAGGAAGATTATGGATGAGGCCCATCTTTCTAAATTTTCTATCCATCCCGGTAGCACCAAAATGTACCAAGATTTGAAACAAAATTTTTGGTGGACTCGGATGAAGCAAGAAATTGCCACGTATGTGTCGGAATGTGACACGTGTCAGCGGGTTAAGGCTAGCCACTTGAAGGTAGCAGGCACACTTCAACCTCTACCTATTCCCTCATGGAAGTGGGAAGATATAAGCATGGACTTCATTGTTGGACTTCCCAGAACCCCTCAGGGGCATGACTCCATTTGGGTATTTGTGGACCGCCTTACAAAGACCGCATATTTTATTCCAGTCAATACCATTTATACCGCTAAGAGGTATGCTGAGATTTATTTGGAACGGATCGTTTGTCTACATGGGGTACCCAAGACAATAATTTCAGATCGTGGTACTCAATTCGTAGCACGCTTTTGGGAACAATTGCAACTGTCCCTAGGCACAAAACTGATCCGTAGTTCAGCATATCACCCTCAGACCGATGGGCAGACGGAAAGGGTAAATCAAATACTTGAGGATATGCTTCGAGCTTGTGTTATCCATTACGGGAAGAATTGGGAGAAATGTTTATCTCTGGCCGAATTCTCCTATAACAACAGCTACCAAGCGAGTCTTAAAATGGCACCTTTCGAAGCCTTATATGGTAGAAGATGTCGGACCCCGTTGTGTTGGTCCCAGGCGGGCGAGAGGTATACCTATGACCCTGACCTTGTAAAGGAAGCGGAAGAAAAGGTTAGGATCATCCGTGAAAATTTGAGAACCGCACAGTCACGGCAAAAGAGTTACTTTGATCAACGACGGAAGCCACTTCAATTCGAAGCCGGCGATCACGTGTATCTCAAGGTCTCCCCGACCAAGGGTGTAAAAAGATTTGGATTAAAGGGAAAACTCGCACCTCGCTACATTGGCCCTTATGAAATTACTCAACAATGTGGACCGGTAGCCTACCGTGTGAAGCTTCCCGTGAAGCTCTCAGCCGTGCACGACGTATTCCACGTCTCCCAACTCAAGAGGTGTTTACGTGTTCCGACCGAAGTTATTGAACAGGAAGAACTCTCGGTTGAACCGGATCTCTCCTATGATGAGCATCCCATTAAAATCCTCGATGAGAAAGAGAGACAAACACGGAGGCAAGGAGTTAAAATGTACAAAATTCAGTGGAGTCATCACTCCGAAGATGAAGCCACGTGGGAAACCGAAGACTATCTTAGGAAAAATTTCCCTGACATCCTTTCGTAAGCCAAAGGTACTTTTCCCCACCTTGTTCCTAAGTTTAATCGAATCTCGGGACGAGATTCCTTTTAAGGGGGGTAGGCTGTGACATCTCTGATGTAAAGATGTATAAAACACCTTTGAAATAGACTAAAAAGGGAAAAAGTGATTATGGAATTCAAAATTCATCAAAATTTTAATTTAAATTCAAGAACAAAGGTTGTTTGACACCCAACTGAAATCTCAAGAATTTTGTACTAAACTTGAAAATCTCCAAAAATAAAAGTTGTTTTTCATCACAAATAAGGCCTAGTCACTGTTTGGAACTTTTGAAAATTTTGCAGTTAGGCCCCTCAAAAACTCAAAAAACAGTTCTGAACACCTTTTTGAATTTGGGTTGTTTGAGCTTGAAAAATTTAAAATTTCGGGTTCACCCCAAAAAGAAAGTTGTGTCCCACCTCTCAAATTCCAACTTTTATTTTTACACTTTTTCATGTTTAGTTCAAATTTTTGGAGAAAATTCAAAAGGGGCAAAGGAGCTCCACGGAGCTGCCAGCTCAGCCCTGGCGCGCTCTGCGCCTGGCCGGAGCTCGGCCGCCACGTGGCCGGCGAGCGGCGGAGGCCGCGCCGAGCTGGCCACGCCGCGGCGTCGGGTGGCTTCCGCCGAGCTTGTCCTCGCGCGTTTGTCCGAGCCTTCCGCGCCGTCACGTCGCCGCTCGACAGCACGCTTCGCCTCGCGCCGCGCGAACGCCATCATGGCGGGTGGAGCGCCGCCGTGGCCGCGCGCTCGCGCGCGACGCGCAGAGCTCCTCCACGGGGGATTCCTTCCCACTACGCGCCACGGAGCACTGTGGAAGATCCCTGCAGCGTATCCCAGCGCCCACGCCACGATCCTCCTTGCCCAACCCCGACGCGCGCTCTGTTCGAGCTCGGGCGAGCTTCAATGGCGCGTCGCGTCGCTGTCGCTCCGCACGCACGCTCCCGAGGCAGCACGTCCCCTCTCTAGCTTACCCAAGCACTGCACCGAGCCACTCACACTCTCCCCTAGCTCGCACACTTCACCAGTTCACTCCCTCGCGCTCGCTCCCGTCGTCTTCAACCTCGCGCCGCCCGGTCCGAGCCGAGCTTCGAAGCGAAATTCGCCCTACACTCTCCACCATTCCCAAATTACTTGCGCATGGAGCTAGACCCCTTTGCTAGCCTCCCATTCCCCCACTCCTCTCGAGCTGTCATCCATTCTCCGGCGAAAAATCGAGATTTCCCCCAAATCTCCATTTTTCAGCCGCCGGAGCACCCTCATGTCGAGCCCCTACTTCGAGCCATCCCCGAGGTCAACCGAGCACGCCAACAGCTTCCCCGAGTTCCACTGATGCTCTAAAGCCCCTTCAACCTCGGAGAGCGCCACCGACCTCACCGGCGTAGAAGCCGCGGCGGCCGCGCCGCCACTGCATCGCTGCCGGCCGTTTTTCGAGCTTCCCCCGGCCTCCCAACCGCCACCAATCGACTCGTGGTGAGCCACTGGTTCTTTTCCCACACTTCCCCGGCCCTATCTCGCCGTCGTTTGGCCGGCGCAACTCCGGCGACGAGCGGAGGGCCTTTGTTCATCGTCTTCGTTTTTCTAGGGTCCTCTGAGCCAATATCAGGGACTGGTTTGAAAGGTTTTAAAAGTTCTAGGGTCTCCAGCGTAAAAAGATTCTTAAACCTAGATCTATTTTTCTGAGATATTGTAAAATCCACCAAAAATCGTACAAAAATCAGAAAAATGCACAAAAATACTCCCTGGATTCGTGAGATTGTATACTCCAATCTCATGTTAGCATATATATACTTTTGGTGAACCAATTTTGAATTAAAATTCAAACTGTGAATTTAGAAACTTGTGCACCATTTCAAATCCAGAGCTCCGCTAGGGCTGAGCTTTGGATATGTTGTTTGCAGTGACTTTGGACACCTTGTGTCCAAAGGGGACCTAAAAATATGAAATGTAGCTTCAGTTATGAATTAAATTGTGATTCCTGTCTTTTTGCAGTCCTGAAATTATTAAAAATAATCCATACAGCTAAAAATCACCATTTTTCTCCAAAGGCCTAAGAACTTGTTAGCACATCTGTTAAAAATGCAAAACTTAATTTTTTCTCTGTTTAGACTAGCAAATAAATAGAGTTTTGGAGTGAGCCTAACTCTTATACTCTAGTAGCTGTCATAAAGTTTATAGATAAAAAGGATGAACAGAAAATGAGAAACAAAAATGAGAAGAAATTAAAGTGGAATTGAGTTATATAAGAGAATAGATCTTTTTGATAATTAATTAAAATAAAACATGGAGAAGTTTAAAATTCCAGAACAGCACCCTAACTCCAAAATGATAAATGGAAATTCTTTAGATATATACACAATCACCATCAAAGATGCGTAAAAATTTTTCCACACCCCTCCTCTATTTTTGTGAAGGAAAAAGTAGTACTTTAGCATGTCTAGGTGAATATGGCCTTCAAGGCATTAGTTTTGGAATCACTAGGCAGCCTCTATAAGTTATGCATCTCATGTAGAAGGCGCTGTTGCGGACGGCTTCTACCATCTCATCCCCGCCGACGGAGAAGGCATCCCGGAGCACGGTGCCGGCGAAGGAACAGTCGACCCGGAGGCTAACCCCCAGCTAGAGCAAGAAGGCAAGCCCCGGAGCACAACCTAACCTTTAAAGTTTATGCATCTATGTATTCCCTATGCTTGTGCATTTACGTTTCAAGGAGTTGATTGAATACCTTAGCTGCACATTTCTAGTACCTATGACTTGCAACACTAGTATGAAAGGATCGATAGAGCATTGCTTTAGGTCCGTTACAAGTCGAGTGATTTCCTGTCACTCGCGAGACATATGAGTTGCTTGTCTTTACTTATGTTGGAATCATAAGGATGGACGGGCGGGATGGTAGATGTAGATCTCCCGTCCGTGTATGATAATTGATTTAAGGTCGAAACGTGTGGTTGAGTGTGTCAAGTTTTTGAACGTACCACACGCATGCCGATATATGGGAATCGGTAAGCCCGGTACCAGATTGAAGCAGCTAGGGCCGATAGCCATCTCTCCTTGGAAACTTTTGTTTCCCCTGCCGTACACTTGTGGATATATGCGTGAGACTGTGAGTGAAGCAGTAAACCTCTATCCTAAGGAAGTGGACCCGGTTCCAAATTGTGGATTGATGGGAAAGGTTGGGAAGTGCTTGTACCTTTTATAGCAAGCATTATCCGTGTGTGTTGGGTTTCCCCTGGCCAGGTAGCAAAATTCGGTTCGAACTGTCCGCTTCTCGCGGTTAATGAGACTGCTTGACCGCCTTGCTGCATTGAGTAACAAGTGGAACTATGAGATTGATGAACTTGTTGTTTGAATTAAAATGTATTGCACCACTTGTATGCTTAGAGAGGATGCTAATCTAGAATGGTTAAATCTACTAGAATATGATGCTAAAACATGAAAGCAAGGATCTACTCTTAGTCGCTTTTTGGCAAACAAACCCACCAGCCAAAAGCCTCTCATGTCTAGATGTCGGTGATGTAGTTTTCACCCGACGGGTAAGCCTTGCTGAGTATTAGTATACTCAGCCTTGCTTGTTGCTTTTATTTACAGGTACAGTGTTGGATGTGGCAGTCGATGCCCTTACTTGGCCTACCCAGGTTCCCCCTGGATGGCACATCGAGTGGGTTCCGTCCTCTGCCGAGGAACGGGAGGAGTAGCACCGTGGCAGGCTTCATCATGGTGTTACGTTGTATCGTCGTTAGTTTATCTTTCCGCTGCAAATGAACCTTTTTATTCCGCTGCTTGAACTTGATACTCTGATTTAAATTTCGAACTTGGTTTGTAATAACTTTGAGATACTATTTATGTATGTTAAATTTGTGGAATGTTGTAATCTCTGGAACTCACCTTTGTGTGGGCGTGCCTGTTGTTTCGATCGAGAAAAGTACGTGGTTAAATTGGGTTTAATCCGACGGCGCTCCAGCTTATTCCGGATTAAGTGCCTGACTACTCGATTAGTGGTCCCGGGGTACTTAACTTGGAATAATTTCGGAGTGGTCCGCCACAAATTTTGCCCGAGACTCAAGCTCGGTCCGCGCGGCTGGAGGTTGAAGAAGGTGGGAGCGAACGCGGGGAGAAGGGAAATGGCTGGGTGCTAGCTGGGGGAAGGAGTGTGGGTGCTCGGTGGAGTGCTTGGGCACGCTAGAGAGCACCGAGTTTCCTTGGGAGCGCACGCGAGGGAAGATGGGTGACGCGACGCGCCATTGACGCGCCCCAGAGCTCGGACAGAGCGCGCGACGGGGTTGGGCGAGGGGGATCGTGGCGTGATCGAGTGAGATATGCAGCAAAGGACTCTTGGCGCGTTGGGGGAGCGAATCCAGCCGTGGGACGGCGCTTTGCGGCGCGCGCGCGGCTGCGACCAGTGGCCGAGCTCGCTCGCCATCATGACGCTCCGCGGTGCAAGGCAGCAGCGCGCTGTCGCGCGCGACGTGATGGCACAGCAAGCCCCGACGCCCGCGCGAGGACAAGCGCTACCTGCCGCCGCGGCTCGGCCGGCCTGCCGCGGTCTCCGCCACACGCCGGCCACGTGGCGGCCGGACTCCGGCCAGGAGCAGAGCGCGCCAGGGGTGAGCTGGCAGCACCCGTAGAGCTCCTTTGCCTTTTTCGATTTTTCTCCAAAAATTTAACTGAACTTTGAAAAGTGTAAAAATAAAAGTTGGAGTTTGCGATGTGGGACAAAATTTTCTTTTTGGTGCAAACCTGAAATTTTAAATTTTTCAAGCTCAAACAATCCAATTTCAAACAGGCGTTCAGCACTGTTTTTTGAGTTTTTGAGGTGCTAAACTGCAAAATTTGAAAAAGTTCCCAACAGTGAATAGGCCTTATTTGTGATGACAAATACCTTTTATTTTTGGAGATTTTCAGTTGGGTGTCAAAAAGGCCTTTGTTTTGAATTTAATTTGAATTTTTGGTCAAATTTTGTGTTCAAACACCCTTGTTCCCCTTTTAAGCTGTTTTAAAATGTGTTTTCAATGCATTAACATCAGGGACGTCACAGTTGTTGTGACGCGAGGGCGGTTACAAGAGCGGCCGCGTCGCGGCTCACGCGCTTCGCTCGAGCGCGGCGAGAGGAAGGAGAAAAAGCTGACATGCGGGGTCGGCCTGTCAGCGAGAGAGGCGAGAGAGCGAGCGAGCGTTGCTGCGTCGGGGTAGCGCCGACAGGCGGGCCCCCCAGAGAGAGAGAGAGAGTGCGCGCGCGGCTGTGATGGAGCGGCGCCGACAGGCGGGCCCCACCAGCCGGTGAGGGAGAGAAAGAGGACGGGCGAGCTGGGCCTTGTGGGCTGCGCGAGAGAGAGAGAAGAGGGAGAGACAAAGATGGGCTGGGCTGGTGCAGGCCGGGTTTAGTTAGAGCCCAAGAGCTAGTTAGGTTAGCTTTAGATTTGAATTTGAATCTGAATTCAAATTCATATCCCACTCAAATAAAATCCAAATAAAATCCCAATTAAATCCAAATGGCCACTGTGGGTGTAGAGTCCTGACGGACTAAACAACCCTAGTGGATCATCCTATGGGCCAGCCCACGTACAAGACTTGACGCACAAGGCAAGGATTAGTCCTAGTCGGTTAGGACAAACTGTATTAGGGATTTAGAGATAAACTTGTAAAAGTCTCAGTCCTATACGGTTTCCATGTAACCCTGCCCTCCGGCATATATAAGGGGAGGCAGGGACCCCCTTCAAAACATCTCATCTATACAAGATACACCATAGAGGACGTAGGGTATTACACACATTGCGGCCCGAACCTGTCTAAAATTGTCTCTTGTCACCTTCGGTTTTAGATTCTCGATGACTTCTCCCTAAACCCTTCTCTCGGGGCATCCCCTCGAGAACCTAGTCAGCATAAATCGCCGACACTTTAGCGCCGTCCGTGGGATCTACTCGTCGAGGATTCATTAAAGAATCGATGGCATCCTTCAGCGCCTCCATCATCGGTTCCTGGCTTCGCATCACAAACCAGGACGGCATGCTCCTGCGTGAATTGCGCGACGAGGCGGTTGCGTCAGCTCTGCTACCCGCGCAGATCACTCCGCGAGGATCACGGAAAACTCCAAATTCCGACACGATCTTCGGATCGTATCCTACTCGGAGGAGTACATGGCGCCCGAAGCAGATTCAAGCTCGGGCCAACCACGTCGACCCAGCCCCTGTCAAGCGGCCGGATCGATCCACGTGTCCACGACTCCCTGGCGGACTCCAGATTACCTTCGACTTCCACCAGGGTTCAACGATCAGGACCGTGACAACAACCCCACGGGCACCTAGGAACCCCAATTCCAGTTCCCGTGGGACGAAGACTTCATCGCGTAGATCACGCGCGCCTCAGTTTCCCTTCGGGTTAACAAACTCCGCTGCGACCTACCAGAAGCAGCTGGCAACAAAGTTTCATCAACCTCGCCAGGCCAACACAAATCTTGTCATGAACACAACTCCCTCGGGGGTTATCGTCCATTGGCCTTACATGGATCCTGTTGTTGCCCTCCACGAAGCAAACGTACCCTCCATGGTACGAGATATTCTCCCCCTGCTTCCTTTCCAGGAAGGCAGGAAACTCTCTGTTACCACGCGTAACAGAAAAACCGGGCCTAACAACCCCGGTCGCCAGTCCTGTGTCATCCCCAATGACAACAACGACGACGAAGTTGTCTCCGACGACGCTCCGACAGTCGACGGAGAAACAGATGGAGACCAAGAGCTCCGCATTGAGCAAAACCGCAACCGTGCCCTCAGACATCGTCACCTCCAGAGGAGAAACCTCAATGCTGAGTTCGACAAAGAAGGCATCTTCAACTCCCCTGCGGCCAACTTCATGTTCGCGGTCAGCGTCATGGTTGATCGCTTGGACGGAGGCCGCTCCGCCTCCAAAAGCAAGAGTTCTTCGCACCACCGAGCACCGTCAGCCAGGCATCAGAGCAGCCATTATGGCAGTTCCGCCGCAAGAACAAAGGACACGACCAGGCCTCATGAGGAACCCCGCAGGCCTCGCGAGGAACCCCCCAGGCCCAGACGTCGCGAAGAACCCCGTCTGGCCCGTTCTCACATTACCCAGAACGATGCCCGCAATGAAATCATCCGGATCCGGGAGAGGAGAGCTACATCCCATGTCGCGGATTCTGCAGGAGGGTACGACATCCCCAACCCCGATGCCCTGCCATGCTACACACGCGCCATCCGCGTCAGCTCCTTTCCTTGAAAGTTCAAGCTGCCAGGCGTCACCAACTTCGATGGAAAGCAAGACCCCAACATCTGGCTACACAGATACTCTTCGGCAATTGAGGCATGGGAGGCGATGACATCTCCAAGATGCTGTATTTCTCAGTTGCGATGGAGCAAGGTCCACTCACCTGGCTCGAGTCCCTTCGCCCAGACTCCATCGACAGCTGGCACGCGCTAAAGAAGGCTTTCGTCTCCAACTACCAGGGTTCTTTCGAGCGCCCTGGCAGCAAATATGAACTCCGAGCATGCAAACAGAAGCCAAAAGAGTCCCTACGTGACTACAACCGGCGATTCTTCGCCATAAAAGCATCCTGCGTTCCCATCCCCGACTCGGAAGTCATCGACTACTTTCAAGAAGGGATGACTGATCGTAGTCTCTTTCGTGATTTCGGTCACAATCGTCCTCGCGACCTAGAGGAATTTCGCGCGCTAGTGTCCAACTGGATGGACACCGACGACCAAGAAAGGGCGCGTTACGGCAAACGCCCCGTCAACACTGGTCGAGGGCATTAGGAAGACAACAAGGATTAGCCGCGCGACTCCTTCAAGCGCAACGGCAACAACCCACGGAAGCGACCAAACAACACGGTTGCAACCGTCCAGACCGTTCGCGCCGTTCAGTCTCCGCAGCAAAGAAGGGAAGAATTTAACAAACTTCTCAAGAAGCGCTGCCCCTACCATCCGGATAGCAAGCACACCATGGGCGAATGCTCGCTCCTGTGGCGGACCACTCCGAAATTATTCCAAGTTAAGTACCCCAGGACCACTAATCAAGCAGTCAGGCACTTAATCCGGAATAAGCTGGAGCGCCGTCGGATTAAACCCGATTTAACCATGTACTTTTCTCGATCGAAACAACAGCACGCCCACACGAAGGTGAGTTCCAGAGATTACAACATTCCACAAATTTAACATGCATAAAGGGGTATCATAGAGTTATTACAAACCGAGTTTGAATTTAAATCAGAGTATCAAATTCATTGCAGCGGAAATAAAAGTTCACTGCAGCGGAAAGAAACTAGCGTCGATACAACGTAACACCAAGATGAAGCCTGCCACGGTGCTACTCCTCCCGTTCCTCGGCAGAGGACGGAACCCACTCGATGTGTCATCCAGGGGGAACCTGGGTAGTGTGGCGGACCACTCCGAAATTATTCCAAGTTAAGTACCCTGGGACCACTAATCACGTAGTCAGGCACTTAATCCGGAATAAGCTGGAGCGCCGTCGGATTAAATCCGATTTAACCACGTACTTTTCTCGATCGAAACAACAGCACGCCCACACGAAGGTGAGTTCCAGAGATTACAACATTCCACAAATTAACTTACACACATAGATATCACAAGTTATTACAAACCGAGTTCAAATTTAAATCAGAGTACAAAGTCTTGCAGCGGAATTTAAAAGTTTCAAAACAACTGAATTTAAAAGTTCATTGCAGCGGAAGAAAATAAACTAACGACGATACAAATAACTCCGTGCTGAAGCCTGCCACGAAGCTACTCCTCCCGATCCTCGCCAGAGGACGGAACCCATTCGATATGCCAGCCAGGTGGAACCTGGGCAGGCCAAGTCATAGCATCGACATCCAAGGGTATACCTGTAAAATAATGCCACAAGCAAGGCTGAGTATACTAATACTCAGCAAGGCTTACCCGTCGGGTGAAAACTACATCACCGACATCTAGACAATGAGAGGCTTTTGGCTGGTGGGTTTGTTTGCCAAAAAGCAACTAAAAGTAGGTCCTTGCTTTCAAGTTTTAGCTTCACATTCTAGTAAATTTAACCATTCTAGATTAGCATCCTCTCTAAGCATACAAGTGGTGCAATACAATTTAATTCATAGAACAAATTCATAACCTCATAATTCCACTTGTTACTCGATGTAGCATGGCGGTCAAGCAGTCTCATTAACCGCGAGAAGCGGACAGTTCGAACCGAATTTGTGCTACCTGGCCAGGGGAAACCCAACACACACGGATACTCTGCTTACGATAAAAGGTACAAGCATTTCCCAACCTTTCCCATCGATCCACAATTCGGAACCGGGTCCATTTCCTTAGGATAAAGGTTTACTGCTTCACTCACAGTCTCACGCATATATCCACAAGTGTACGGCAGGGGAAAACAAAGTTTCCAAGGAGAGATGGCTATCGGCCCTAGCTGCTTCAATCTGGTACCGGGCTTACCGATCCCCATACATCGGCATGCATGTGGTACGTTCAAAAACTTGACAACGCATCCACACCTTCCGACCTTAATCAATTATCATACACGGACGGGAGATCTACATCTATCGTCCCGCCCGTCAATCCTTATGATTCCAACATAAGTAAAGACAAGCAATTCCTATGTCTCGCGAGTGACAGGAAATCACTCGACATGTAACGGACCCTAAGCAATGCTCTATCGATCCTTTCATACTAGTGTTGCAAGTCATAGGTACTAGGAAAATTGCAGCTACGGTATTCAATCAACTCCTAGGAACGTAAATGCACGAACATAGAGAAATCACAGTGCATAATTTGGTAAAGTTAGGTTATGCTCCGGGGCTTGCCTTCCTGCTCGGACTGAGAGTTAGCCTCCGGGTTGGTCACTTCTTCACCGACACCGTGCTCCGGGGCTCCTTCCTCGTCTGCGGGGATGAGGGTGTAGTTGCCGTCCGGGATAGCGCCTTCTACATGATATGCACAGTTTAAGGCGGCTGCCTTTAGATCCTAAGACTAAGGCCTTTGAAGGCCATATTCACCTAGACATGCTTAGAATTTTCCATATTCTTTACGAAAATAAGGTGTATGTGTGGGAAAAGTTTTATTGATTTCGATGGTGATTGTGTACATATATAAAAGATTTCTTTTTATTTCTTCTCAAAGTTGGGTGATGTTCTGGAATTTCAGATTCTATCCATTCTATTTTAACTAATTAACCGAAAAGGTTTATTCTTTTATATAATTCAATTTCCATCTAGATTCCTTCCCATTTTTGTTTCTCCATTTCTGTTCATCATTTTTAGCTATAAACTTTATGACAGCTACTGGAGTATAAGGGCTACACTCCAAAATTTAGCTAATTTTGAGCTACACATAATTTATTAAAAATATACAAACAGCTAACTGCAGAAAGTGAAATAAATTCATAATAAATTGAAATTTTATCCATTTCAGTAGATTTTCTTACCAAAGCTAGACATAAACATGAGGAGGGCTCTGGCCAAGTGGTGGCTCAAAATAACCCTTGGGTAGTCCTCAATATTTTTCTATCCAAAAACACATATTTAAATATTTGCTATTCTAAACAGAGCAAAAATTAAGTTTTTCATTTTTAACATGTGTGCTAACAAGTTTTTAGTTCTCTGGAGCAAAATGATGATTTTTCACTGCCCAGATTATTTTTAATGATTTCGGCACTGCAAAAAGACAGAAAACACCTTTTAATTCATAACTGGAGCTACAAAGCGTATTTTTAGGTCCCCTTTGGATACAAGCTGTCCAAAGTCACAACACACAACATATCCAAAGCTCAACCCTAGCGTAGCTCTGGATTTGAAATGGTGCACAACTTTAGATTTTCATAGTTTGAATTTTAATTCAAAAACAGTTCACCAAAAGCATACACATGTCTAATAGAGATTGTAGTTTAGACTCTCAGCACTCCAGAGAGTATTTTTGTGTATTTTTCTGATTTTTGTACGATTTTTAACGGATTTTACAATAATCGGGAAAATCAAACCTAGACTTAAGAATCTTTTAACGCAGAGAACCCTAGAACTTTCAAAACCTCGCGAACAAGTCCTGAACTTTTGCACCGAGGCCCCTGGACAAAGGTAGACGATGAACTTCGGTCCCTGGGACCTCGCCGGAGTTGCGCCGGGCAAACCACGGCGAACTAGGCAGGGGGAAGTGGGGGGAAATGATCCTGGGCTCACCACGAGTCGTTTGAGGGCGGTTTGGAGGCCGGGGGTGGTCGGAGTCGTGCCGGCGACGAGGAGGTGGCGGCGCGGCCGCCGCGGCTTCTACGCCGGCGAGCTCGGGGTCGTTCGCGGAGGGCTGAGGGGTCCGTGAGCACCAGCAGAGCTTGGGGAAGCTAATGGCGTGCTCGGGGAAGCTTGGGGACGGCTCGGAGTAGGGGCTCGACGTGGGGGTGCTTCGACGGCCGGAAAACTCGATTTGGGGGAGATCGAAAATTCGAGCCGGAGAAGGGACAATGTCTTGGGGAAAGTTGGGGGTTTTGGAGCTAAGGTAGAGGACTAGCTCCGTGCGGGATGGATTTGGGAATGGTGAAGCGTGGACGAGGAATTTCGCGAAGAGCTCGGGTTCGGTTTGCGCGTCGCGAGGAGGAAGAAGAAAGGGGGAGAGCGCGAGGAGCTGCACTGGAGGGTCGAGCGAGTGAATGGAGTGCGAGAGGGGCTCGGTGGGAAGCTTGGGCATGCGAAATTGGCACAGTACGGCCTCGGGAGCGAGCGAGCGCGTTAATGCCCGACGCGACACGCCATTGCCGCATTCAGAGCTCGGTCTGAGCGCGGAGGGCTCGGTCGGCGAGGGGGATCGTCGCGTGCTGCTCTAGGATTGTCTACAGGGCGTGTTGGCGCGTAGTGGGAGAAGAATCGCGGCCTGCAGAGCTCAGCGCGACGCGAGCGCGCGCGCGCGACCGCGGCGGCGCGAGACCGCCATGATGGCGTCCGCGGCGCGAGGCAGAGCGAGGCGACGGCGGCGAGTTGACGGCTCGGGAGTGGCGAGACAAACGCTAGACGACACGCGCCAACTTCCGCCGTGGCTCGGCCAGCTCGACGCCGCCTGCGCCGCTCGCTGGCTGCGTGGCGGCCGAGCTCTGGCCGGCGTCAGTGCGCGCCAGGAGCATTGTTCCTTGCCCGTGGAGCTTCGGTTCAAATTCGAAATTTTCTCCAAAAATTTGAACTGAACTTGAAAAAGTGTAAAAACAAAAGTTGTAGTTTGGAGGATGGGACACAACTTTCTTTTTGGGATGAACTTGAAATTCGAAGTTTTTCAAGCTCAAATAACCCAAAAACAAAAAGGTGCCCAGAACGGTAATTTGAGTTTTTGAGGGACTAAACTGCAAAATTTTCAAAAGTTCCAAACAGTGACTAGGGTTTATTTGTGATGACAAACAACTTTTATTTTTGGAGATTTTCAAGTTTAGTACAAAAGGCTCGAGTTTTCAGTTGGTGCCCAATAACCCCTGTTTTTTGGAGTTTAATTTTGAATTTTTGTTGGATTTTTGAATTTTCAACCCAATTTCCCTGTTTCATTGATCTTGATTGCACTTTTAAGTTCATTTGACATCAGAGATGTCACAGCCTACCCCCCTTAAAAGGAATCTCGTCCCGAGATTCGATTAAACTAAGGGATAAAGAGGGGAAAAAGTAATACCTCGGCTTATGGAAGGATGTCGGGGAAATTCTTCCTAAGATAGTCCTCGGTTTCCCACGTGGCTTCATCTTCGAAGTGATGACTCCACTGAACTTTGTACATTTTAACTCCCTTCCTTCGTGTTTGTCGCTCTTTCTCGTCGAGGATCTTGACAGGATGCTCATCATAAGAGAGATCCGGTTCAACCGAGAGTTCCTCTTGTTCAACAACTTCGGTCGGAACACGAAGACACCTCTTGAGTTGAGAAACATGAAACACATTGTGTACCGCTGAAAGTTTCTCGGGAAGCTTCACTTGATAGGCTACCGGCCCACATTGCTGAGTAATTTCATACGGGCCGATATAACGAGGTGCAAGCTTGCCTTTTAGTCGGAATCTTTGCACACCCTTGGTCGGGGAGACTTTAAGATACACGTGATCACCAACTTCAAACTGAAGTGGCTTCCGCCGTTGATCGAAGTAGCTCTTTTGCCGTGACTGGGCGGTTTTCAAATTTTCCCAAATGATCCTAACCTTTTCTTCTGCTTCCTTCACAAGGTCAGGGCCGTAAGCATACCTCTCGCCTGCCTGGGACCAACACAACGGGGTCCGACATCTTCTACCATATAAGGCTTCGAAAGGTGCCATTTTAAGACTCGCTTGGTAGCTGTTGTTATAGGAGAATTCGGCCAGAGATAAACACTTCTCCCAATTCTTCCCATAATGGATAACACAAGCTCGAAGCATATCCTCAAGTATTTGGTTTACCCTTTCTGTCTGCCCATCGGTTTGAGGGTGATATGCCGAACTACGGATCAGTTTTGTGCCTAGGGACAATTGCAACTGCTCCCAAAAGCGTGCTACGAACAGAGCACCACGATCTGAAATTATCGTCTTGGGTACCCCGTGTAGACAAACGATCCGCTCCAAATAAATTTCCGCGTACTTCTTAGCAGCATAAATGGTATTGACTGGAATAAAATGGGCGGTCTTGGTAAGGCGGTCCACAATTACCCAAATAGAATCGTGCCCCTGAGGGGTTCGGGGAAGTCCAACAATAAAATCCATGCTTATCTCTTCCCACTTCCATGAGGGGAATAGGTAGAGGTTGAAGCGTGCCTGCTACCTTCAAGTGGCTGGCCTTAACCCGCTGGCATGTGTCACATTCCGACACATATGTGGCAATTTCTCGCTTCATCCGAGTCCACCAAAAGTTTTGTTTCAAATCCTGGTACATTTTGGTGCTGCCGGGATGGATAGAAAATTTAGAGAGATGTGCCTCATCCATAATCTTCCTCCGGAGTTCCGTGTTTTTGGGCACCACGAGGCGATGTCCAAACCACATCACTCCCTGCTCATCCATCCGGAAACATTTGTACTTCTCTTTCACCTTCTCCTTAGACAATTTCCTTTTAAGAACTTTAATGCCCGCGTCATTTAATTGGGCTACAACAATCTAATCGTGCAAAGTTGGTTCCACTGCAATATGGTTGAAGTACCCGTGTGGAACAATCTCTAAATTGAGCTTTGCCATTTCGTGACACAGGGTGTCAGCATAGGACTCCACGGAAAGACAATGACAATGAGCCTTGCGGCTTAGCGCATCCGCAACTACATTAGCCTTCCCGGGGTGATAATGCACACTAAGGTCATAGTCCTTTGCTAACTCCAACCATCTTCGCTGTCTCATGTTCAGATGTGCCTGAGTGAAGACATATTTGAGGCTCTTATGGTCTGTGTATATGTTGCAGGGAACACCCATCAAATAGTGTCTCCACATCTTGAGAGCATGAATAACCGCTGCTAACTCAAGATCATGCGTGGGGTAGTTTTGCTCATGAGGCCGAAGTGCTCGAGAAGCATAAGCAATGACTCGGTTCTCTTGCATGAGAACACAACCAAGACCGGTGCCTGATGCATCGCAGTAGACATCATAGGGCTTGGTGCAATCGGGCTGAGCCAAAACTGGGGCTGAAGTTAAGTGTCTTCGCAAGGTGTAGAAAGCTTCATCACATTTGTCAGTCCACTCAAATTTGACTCCCTTCTTTAAGAGTTCGGTCATGGGCTTTGCAATTCGAGAGAAGTCCGGAATAAAACGGCGGTAATAACTGGCTAATCCCAGAAAACTCCGAATCTCGTGAACAGAGGTAGGTGGTTGCCAATCTAGCACCTCTTGTACTTTGGTTGGATCCACGGATATACCATCCTTGGAAACCGTGTGACCTAAAAACTTCACGCTCTCCAACCAGAATTCACACTTGGAGAACTTGGCGTAGAGCTGGTGATCTCTCAGCCTTTGAAGAACAATGCGAAGGTGCTCAGCATGCTCTTCCTCATTCTTGGAGTATACAAGAATGTCATCAATGAAAATCACCACAAACTTGTCTAATTCAGACATGAAAACCGAATTCATGAGGTACATGAAGTAGGCTGGGGCATTGGTGAGTCCAAAAGACATAACCAGAAATTCATAAAGCCCGTATCGTGTGGAAAAGGCAGTCTTTGGAAAGTCACAAGGTCTGATTTTGATTTGGTGATAGCCAGAGCGAAGGTCAATCTTGGAGAACACTCTGGCGCCAGCTAGTTGATCAAACAAGATGTCAATTCGGGGAAGCGGGTACTTGTTCTTAATGGTTACCGCATTGAGAGGCCGGTAATCAATACACAACCTCAAGGAATGGTCCTTCTTCTTCACAAAGATAGCGGGACATCCCCAAGGTGATACACTTGGACGAATGAAACCTTTATCTAGCAATTCTTGGAGTTGAATCTTTAATTCAGCCAATTCATTGGGCGGCATTCTATATGGTCTCTTTGATATAGGTGCTGTGCCAGGTTGCAACTCAATCACAAATTCAATGTCCCTATCCGGCGGCATCCCAGGTAAGTCATCCGGAAATACATCGGCATACTCACATACCACCGGAATGTCCTTTAGTTGGGTTTCGACCATGGTATAGGCACACACATCGACGCAAGTCCGTTGTGGCAAATATAGCACACTCGGGCCATGCGTAGGCGAGTTTATCTCAACAACTCGTTCCGCAACATCTAGGACAACCTTATGTTGAGTCATCCAATTGGCTCCTAACACAATATCAATTCCTTCCATACCAAGCAGAATCAAATTAGTAGGAAATGTTTTACTTTCCAGCATGATCGGAACCTTTCGGGCGACTTGGTTGGATGCAATTTTACCTCCCGCGGTTGATATCACATATGATGATTTGGTATGGTATGATTTTAATCCGCATTTCACATGGAATCTTGTGCTTATAAAACTATGTGTTGCCCCGGAATCAAATAATATCACAGCAGGTTGAGTGCAGATAGGGAAGGTACCAGTCATGTCTGGGGCTCCCTCGGGTAAGTCGGCCAAGGTGGTGTAGTTGAGCCGTCCTTGGCGAACTTGCACACGCTGCTGCTGCTTGCCCTTGCCTTGCTGATTTCCCGGGCGCTGGTTTTGCTGCTTGTTCTGCGGGCAATCCTTGATAAAATGGTCCTTGCTTCCACATTTGAAGCACTGATAGCCGGCTCCAGGGCGAGCTGGCTGTTGTGCATTCTGCCTGGGTGCCTGCTGCTGCTGCGGCGGTGGAGGGAAACGAGGCGCGTTAGGCTGTGGCGGCCTAGCAACCCATCCACCTCCCTGAGGTGCCCTGGACTGCCCCTGCGGTGCAGCCGGGGGAACCAGACGGAACCTCTGGGGCTGCGCGCTTGACGGTCCAGCGGGAGTCTTTCTCTTCTTCTCCGCCTTGTGCACCGTGTTGGCGTCTTCTTGAGCGATGGCAAGGTTGACGAGATCACCGTACGTGGGAGCACGGGTGGTGGCCAACTGTGCCTTCAACTTAGTGTTAAGGCCACGGCGGAACCTCTCAAGCTTCTTCTCATCCGAGTCGGCGTGATGACCCGCGTAGGGACACAGACCATTGAAGGCCTGGGCGTACTGCAGCACCGTGCGAGTACCTTGGGTCAGTGCTAAAACTCATTCAGCTTCCGCTCAACCAGACCGGCCAGAATGTGATGAGCCTTGAATGCAGCCTTGAATTCATCCCACTCGACTACGTGACCCTCCTGCTGCAGGGCCAGGTAGTTCTCCCACCAAAGGAGAGCTGGGCCGCGGAGCTGCTGCGCCGCGAATACGACCTTGCGGTTGGAGGTGCAAGGCGTCGCCAGGATGGTAAATTTGGACTCGATAGCTCGAATCCAGGTGTCGGCCTCCAAGGGCTCGTCAGCTCGTGAGAATATTGGCGGGTGCGTCGCCAAAAAATCCTCGCATCGGGCCACCTGAGGCTGAGGGGCCCGTTGACCTCCTTGCTGAAGCATCTGTTGTTGCATCATCTGCTGCTGATGCTGCAGGTTCCGGAGAATCTCCGTTTGCGTGGCATATAACTGCTGCCACGTCGGAGGTTGCTGCGGTGGAGGAGGTGGCGGTGGCTGTTGCTGCCCCTCAGGCCCCTGCTGGTTAGCGTTGGAGCCACTAGCATCGTGACCGCTGCGGGTGATTGCCATCTGCAGTAGGTACTTGTATTAGCCATATTTCATAAGCTTGCATAAATGACAAGATAGAATGTGACAACATATTGAAGTATACTGCGCAGAATGACAGATCAACACGCAGTTCGGGAGAAAATTCATATCTCCCAACAGGAAGCGAGTCATAAGCTCCCATTCGGTCAGTAGCTCGAAAATTTTGCGCTCAACAACTTTCATGTTGGGCTCAAAATCAAATTCGGACTGGAACTAAGCCAAAAAATTCAATCTTTGGCTCTCTGCATTTGCTGTTTTTCAGCAGGCCGGGCTGTAGTGTTTTGATCGCCATTTTTATTTCGCTTAACCAATGGGGTTGCAATTTGGTGATCATTTCGTTTGACAAATTCCAAACAACTTTGTAGTTCATACCACAGCCCAGAAATGAAAGGAAATCCCATCCATAATTAAAACAAGGTCAGCTGCAGAATGTTTTCAACATAGCTTAATACGGCTTCATCAAGTCTTACATCACAACCACACCATTAATTTTACATTGCCACAAAAGATAACATGGGAAGCTCAACTCCCTCTACCCTATTACAACATGGAGCCAAAATCTAGGCCTAGCGGAGGAGTAAATTTGCTACTACCGCTCTAGAAATCATCTAAGTTGTTAGCGGTAGCCTCGCTGCCCATAGGCGAAGGTGGAGCTGGAAGGGGCGGCATGTCGTCCTCGGTGTCCATGTCAGAGTCTGGGGCCTCTCCTTCACCATCCACATCCCCTCCTTGCTGCTCAAGAAGGTGCTGAGCGTCGTGGGCAGCAAGCATAGCATTGGCATGCTCCAAGGTACCGTGTACCTCCTCTAGCTCATCTCTAGTTTGAGCTAACTCATTCTGGGTGTTGTTGTGTGCAATCTGGAGGTCATTCAACTGCCTCTCCAAGTCAGCAATCATGGCATCTCTAGTGGTCACCTAAGTGGACAAGGAAGTTCTCTCAACCCCTATGTCACGGGCGCGAGCGGACATGTCCATGGCAGTGTTGAGCAACTCGCTCTGTGACCGTCCCAGAAGTGCCTGCAAACGGTGGTACGCCCGTATCCACCTCATCATCAAGGCGGCTGCTGCGACGGGGCTCTCCGCCATCCTCAGAGGAGAACTAAGGTAACGCCTCATCCAGTGGGGGTCATCTGGCTGAGTCGGCGGGAACAAACCAGTAACTGATGCTCAACTAACTCCTGGTGCTGAGTCACAAAGGAGCTAATGCCATTCAAGGCAGCTAGCTCGCAGGTCGTCTCCATGTGGTGCCCGTGCACTTCCACCGTCCAGGTGGGGGAGCTAGGACACGGCGGGTGGCGGTATACCACCAACCGCACACGGGAACGAACCACACCTCGGTCTCGGATAATAGTCCTCTCATACTGCGGCGGTGTCGGGTAGTCCAGTGCCTGTAGAACCGACCACAGGATGCTAGGGAATCCTTCCCATCCCAAGCAATCAGAGAAAGACACGTCGTTGGGGTAGCTAGCCAGGTCAGCGAGGGCGGCCATCTGAACCAAAAAGAAAAAGGGGCAAGGGTGAGAACCGGTTAGCGCCGAAGACAAAAACAGATTCTGTGCTGGGGGGTAAAAATTACAAAACTCGAAATCTACAAGTTCAAAAATTCCCAAATTTGGCCAGAACATAGTTTATGTAATTTCTAACAAGTTTCATGTTGGAGGTTTGAGCAGAAACCGTCGTTAAGATGGTGTAAAAATTCAATTTTTATCTTACTGTCCCCAGAAATTTCCAGCAGTCAGGGGGGTTACCATTTTTAGCATAACTCCAGTTTTACTGAACCATTTTCGTGGCAATTTCTCCAGCATATACTTCATAATATTTATGACAACTTTCATGTTGAACACTTTTTCATTTGACCAAGTTTTCAGTTTCGAATTGAGGGTGCAAACAGATTGTTCTCCGCAGGAATTTTGGGTTTTGATTTCAATTTCTTTGACGGCGGTTCGATTTGGTCAAGGGTTGAGATTTGATATTAATTCAGTGAGATGCAATGCATGAGCGTCCTATTCGTTCTCACCCACACACATGCCAATAACTTTTGGCTTACGAAATTAGTGCCGGTGGCTAGGCAATATCCGTCTCTCCCTATATTATCTAGCCGAACTTCTAACCGTCTCAATATACGGAATCGCGGTTAGTGTACCTGCAGAAAATTCCATTCCAGAGCATGTATAATCAACCTTTCGTGCCAGCACTCACGAAAGCGTCTCCATTCATTACCACCACTATAGAGGTGGCACCCGAACGTTTAACATTGAACGGGCAATGTTCATATGTCACCAAGGCAACATATTGACAGTTTCATACGCTATTGAAATAGCGTATTGACTATGTGCCGCCATCATATTTGCATATGATGCCGTGGTACGCTACAGCAATCGCCGTACCTTGCGCCCACCATCCTATTCTATTTTCATACGCCATCACAGCGTATTGACTATGTGCCGCCACTATATTTTCATATAGTGCCGTGGTACGTTACAGCAATCGCCGTACCTTGCGCCCACCATTGCGGAAAGTAAATGACAGAATGAAAATATGCTGGAAGTCCGTATAATATACTATTGCCACCTATCATATCGTGATCCCTTAACCCACATAGGCTTCACGTTCTAGGTAACATCCTTAACGGTTATCATAGGACCTTCCTCCGCAAAACGCGTCGGACGCACGAGTTGGCAAGTTTTATTCAAAAATCGTTTATTAAAGGTTTGTTGCTCTCTCCGGTCTGCTGCTTCGGCTCTGATGCCAGCTGTGGCGGACCACTCCGAAATTATTCCAAGTTAAGTACCCTGGGACCACTAATCACGTAGTCAGGCACTTAATCCGGAATAAGCTGGAGCGCCGTCGGATTAAATCCGATTTAACCACGTACTTTTCTCGATCGAAACAACAGCACGCCCACACGAAGGTGAGTTCCAGAGATTACAACATTCCACAAATTAACTTACACACATAGATATCACAAGTTATTACAAACCCGAGTTCAAATTTAAATCAGAGTACAAAGTCTTGCAGCGGAATTTAAAAGTTTCAAAACAACTGAATTTTAAAATTTCATTGCAGCGGAAGAAAATAAACTAACGACGATACAAATAACTCCGTGCTGAAGCCTGCCACGAAGCTACTCTTCCCGATCCTCGCCAGAGGACGGAACCCATTCGACTATGCCAGCCAGGTGGAACCTGGGCAGGCCAAGTCATAGCATCGACATCCAAGGGTATACCTGTAAAATAATGCCACAAGCAAGGCTGAGTATACTAATACTCAGCAAGGCTTACCCGTCGGGTGAAAACTACATCACCGACATCTAGACAATGAGAGGCTTTTGGCTGGTGGGTTTGTTTGCCAAAAAGCAACTAAAAGTAGGTCCTTGCTTTCAAGTTTTTAGCTTCACATTCTAGTAAATTTAACCATTCTAGATTAGCATCCTCTCTAAGCATACAAGTGGTGCAATACAATTTAATTCATAGAACATAATTCATCAATCTCTAATTCCACTTGTTACTCGTATGTAGCAGGCGGTCAAGCAGTCTCATTAACCGCGAGAAGCGGACAGTTCGAACCGAATTTGTGCTACCTGGCCAGGGGAAACCAACACACACGGATACTCTGCTTGCGATAAAAAGGTACAAGCATTTCCAACCTTTTCCATCGATCCACAAATTCGGAACCGGGTCCATTTCCTTAGGATAAAGGTTTACTGTTTCACTCACAGTCTTCACGCATATATCCACAAGTGTACGGCAGGGGAAAACAAGTTTCCAAGGAGAGATGGCTATCGGCCCTAGCTGCTTCAATCTGGTACCCGGCTTACCGATCCCCATATATGGCATGCATGTGTACGTTCAAACTTGACACGCAAACCACTTCCGACTTTAATCAATTATCATAACGACGGGAGCTTACATTATCATCCGCCACGTCAATCCTTATGATTCCCAACATAAGTAAAGAAAGCAAT